>OX457030.1:64955697-64958197 GCA_949752745.1 Protula sp. h YS-2021
TACTTATGAGTACAGACAGAACTAAAACGCACGCCACTGAACGAAACTCAGACAGGCACTTGCATTTAGAAATATGTGTATGCAATATTTAGATTCCCGTTTTCAGTTCAGTTCCAAAAGAACCACCCTTTTTGTGGAAAATATTAAGTACTGTACGACAATTACTCCACAAAGAAATCGTTATTTCGCGTGGACCGCGTCTGGCCTCCGAATTTTCCCTCTAACCTTTCTCCGCGTTTTTTGTGGACAAACGACCACCTGGTATAAAGCTTTTATGAGGTGAAAATGGAAATTTTGATACCTGCACATTATACTCCCGGGGGGAAACACTCTCATATAAATTGGTTACCATGCCTGTCCATGATTTTTTAAAACGAGCCCTAAACGAGTGCTGATTTTTGAGAAAAATATCCCCTTTTTAACCAAACGCGAGAAATATTTCGACCCCCCCCCCCCCCCCGCGCGCTTTTGTAAGGAACGCGGAGTACTTAATGAAAATGACCCACTTTTTAACAAAATTGGCACTCCGCGGCGCGGAAACCACGTCTGGCCTCAAAATTATCCCCCTTTCTCCGCGTGTTTTTTTTTTTACACGCATGGTAACGCATTACATACCAAGTGACCTCCCCCACCTGGAGATTATAATGGAGCGTTTTTATCAGCGTTACCTTTTCCAGCTTTTGTTTCGGTAATTTTTTCCGCCCTTCTATTTCGATGAATAACACATAACTCCGTGTCATTTGTTTTAAGCCTAAAACCAGACAAAAAATCCACATCAATTAGCATAGAATGCCCAGTGTGAAACAATTTGAATTTCTAATGCTTTTTCTAAAATATCTGTGCAGTTAACAAGAGTAGAATTGTACAACGCAACAACGCCATTTCAATAATCAACATTACATAAAAGCGCTCATCTCTCTCTCTCTCTCTCTCTCTCTCTCTCTCTCTCTCTCTCTCTCTCTCTCTCTCTCTCTCTCCCTCTCTCTCTCTCTCTCTCTCTCTCCCTCTCTCTCTGTCTCTCTCTGTCTCTCATCTCTCTCTCTCCCCTCTCCCCCTTTCCCCCTCTCTCTCTCTCTCTCTCTGTCTGTGTCTCTCTCTGTCTGTCTGTCTGTCTGTCTGTCTCTCTCTCTCTCTCTCTCTCTGTCTCTCTCTCTGTCTCTCTCTCTGTCTCTCTGTCTGTCTGTCTGTCTGTCTCTCTCTCTCTCTCTCTCTGTCTCTCTCTCTCTCTCTCTCCCTCTCTCTCTCCCTCTCTCTCTGTCTCTGTCTCTGTCTCTCTCTCACTCTCTCTCTCTCTCTCTTTCTCTCTCTCTCTCTCTCTCTCTCTCTCTCTCTGTTTCAATGAGGTTCAATAAGTAACAAATGTATTTCATATACCACAATGTTTTATGTGAAGCCACTTTTTTTGGAAAGTGATAGCTTACAATATTTAAAAGATATGCAACAAACATATCGCGTAGTCTTCAGTAAAGTATTCAATATTATTAATATATACACGAAAATACTACCGGTAGTACATAAGTGTAAACACCTGGAAGAAATCTAATTCAAGCGTTAAAAACCTATTTCGAAACATTTAAAAAACAATCACTGTAAGAAATAATAATAATAATAATAATAATAATAATAATAATAATAATAATAATAATAATAATAATAATAATAATAATAAGAAGAAGAAGAAGAAGAAGAAGAAGAAAATAATAACGTAAACGTCACTGCACTGTCAAATATGAATACAATTAAGAATAGAGAAAAGTATTACTAGACCTTGTATGCCGTGGTAGTAGACATCTTCTGCGGCAGTGAAGTCAATGACGGTGACGGCTAGCTCCCGAGCAGCCTCCAGCACACTGTGCTGTAACACGCTCTCTGATGTCTTCTCCCAGAATACGTTCAACATCTGACCTAACCTTAAAATACAGAGTAAGTCAAATGCTTGACATAGCGCCAAGGGGAACCTTTCCTAAAAAAAAGATGAAAGTAAGCATCTGGAGGGCATGCACAGCGTCTGTCATCCTAAAAGCAAGCGAAGTTCAATATCTGGTCTAGGTCAAAAGGGAAAAAAACACACTTTGTGCCTGAACTATAAAACAAATAAATATATCAAAAGATCACTTGAGCATCGAACACAGCACCACGAAAAAAAAAATATCACCATTTTTTTATCAAATCGCCAAAAACAAGTGACAAGTCAACTGTTTTTTTCCACAGTTTAGTTTTTTATGTGAATGTGGTTGTGATTTAACTTAAGGGACAACTTCTTTCCGCTTTGTGTTAATTTATATCTATTTTGGCCTATGATTTAATTTGAACTTCTTTTCGTGTTTTTCTTTTTACATTTTTATTTGGACAGGAAAGCTAAAAACGTCAAAATCAAGAGATGAAATGCAAAATTCGAAGTGTAAGTCAACCTGAATATTAAAAGACACGAAATGGTATTCAATATGAATAAACAGAGCTGCAGACCGTTACCTGTATTTAAATTCATAAACAGGACACT